>CATNWA010011174.1:0-21667 GCA_951230385.1 Staurois parvus | reverse complement strand
CTGTGGCCTGGTGCCCGCTGCTCCGCCTGATGGCCCGGGCCTGTGCCAGCCCCTGATGTCCAGCTAAACTGGCCAATAACTGATTCCCAGCCTGCTCCTGGAGATCCTGTGTCCAGCAAACCTGCTTTCCTGGGTTCCCCTACATAAAGAGAAGTCTGCCAGCAGGAAACCCAGCCAGCCGGTTGACTCCCGGCAGTAAGATATCCAGCCTAGTTACATGACCCGGGCGGTGGAACATTTTGCCCACTAAGGACTGTTTGGAGCGTCCTGAGGCCGCTCCTTGGGGGGGGTACTGTCAGGAATGGACTCAGCACGCTGGTGGTGTGACTCACCTGCACATTGTGGGCTGCAGTACCAGGGCTGGCCAGCGGGTGCTCTCAGCAATCAGAAGCTCACTCTTGCAGGCAGCCATCACCTGAGGCTGATTGCAGGAGGTGTATTTAAGGAATGGCTAGACCTGCAGTCAGTGCCTTGGTGTATGTTTACCATGAGCCCCTGTACCTGGTATCCTGTGTTCCTACCTATCTGCCTAGTTGCTGACCCTGCTTGATCCTGACCTCTGCTGACCGTCTCCTGTTGAACCCCTGGCCTGACCATCCTTCTGCCTGATCCTCTGTACCGTGCTGCCCGTGAGTTACTGAACCCGGCTTGTGACCCTGACTATTCTCTGCCTGCTCCTCCGGTACCTCACTGCCTGCACGTTGCTGACCTGGCCTGCCTGACTATGCCTGACGCTACCCCAGACGATCCATCCATCCCACACGGATCCAGTCACTACTGTCCAAACCTGCCAGCCCCTTCACATCAGGCTTTCCCCCGGTACATACTCTCGGCAGACCCCTCTACCACAGTTGGGTGCACTCAGGGGCCGCGACCTGGTCTCAGTCCTGCGCCTAAAGTCCATCCCCACCATCAGGGGCTCTGGGGAAAAGGCAGACTGGGGCTTAGACGCCGCACCCTGGGGAATCCTGTTCTGTGGGTCACTAGTACCTTACGGCCTGCCTGACCATTCCACCTCTCCAGCCCTGACTACACCTTTGTTCCTGAAGCCTGCTACTTCCCTGTGTCAGTCCACACATCTCTGGTCATACCTGGATCCCTGACAGAGGGTGTCAATGATGGTTTTCTGCACAACTGTCAGGTCAGCAGTCTTTCCCATGATTGTGATTCCTACTGAACCAGACTGAGAGACCATTTAAAGGCTCAGGAACCCTTTGCAGGTGTTATGGCTTAATTAGCTGAATATTGCACCTTTTCACAATATTTCTAATTTTCTGAGATTGTGGATTTGGGGGTTTTCATGAGCTGTAAGCCATAATCATCACAGTTATGACAAATCACTGCTTGAACTATCTTGCTTTGCATGTAATGAGTCTATCTCATATATTAGTTTCACCTTTTAAGTTGCATTACTGAAATAAATGAACTTTTGCACGATATTCTAATTTTTCGAGTTTCACCTGTATATATTTTTCCATAGTTCTGTGTAATCACTTTTGCATTTCCAGTTATAATTTTATATGCAGGTTTTACACTTGGATTTTGACCACTTTAGTAAACAAAAATTTTTTCCCCCCATAATGTTTTTTTTTTTACATATGTTTTTTACTCGCAATTTTTTTTTTTACTATATATAGTTCACACATATTTGAGCAACAGAATAAAGAAAATACCTTATTTAGGCTCAGTGATATTTAGTTTTGCTAGTTTGGGCTTAGAGAGATTTTAATTCTTCCTTCAATCATTGCTTTTTACTGAACTCACATTCACAAATGTATTTGTTTCCTCTGTTAGCTGCAGTTCACACCTGTCAGACTCTGTTTCCACTGTGTGTCCTGAAATATCGACAAAAATCACACAGTAACTAGTGCAGCAGTTATCTTATATTAACCACTTGCCCACTGGGCACTTTTATCCCTTTTGTGCCCAGGCCAATTTTCAGCTTTCAGCGCTCTCACACTTTACATGACAATTGCTCAGTCATGCAACATTTTCCATTTTTTATCATTTTTTTCACACAAATAGTGCTTTCTTTTGGTAGTATTTAATCGCCACTGGGTGTTTTATTTTTTTTGCAATATAAACATAAAAAAGCAAAAAACATTTGGAAAAAAAAAAAGTTTTTTTCTTTGTTTCTACTATAAAATTTTGCAAACAGGTAATTTTTCTTCTTTACTATAATAAATAATAATAATAATAATAGTGCAAAGCACAGAGGAAGTCACGAGTGACAGTGACGTAACGCGTAGGCACGTTAGCATGCCAACTTCCGGTACGCGGTGACACACTTCCGGCGCCAGCCGCCATCTTGGTATACCCAGGAAGTCCTTCTGATTGCATGCAGCACACCCACATATTGGCTAAGGAGGAATATGGACATATGTGAGTGGCTATATGTTTGTGAACAGTACCATTAAAGTGTTTTATTGGCTCTAAATACTGCACTTAGAGGATTCTTCTTTCCTGCTCACTGGGTGGTGTCATGGAAATTTTGTATTGTTGGTCGAACTTTAAATGTGTCATATATTCGTGTTATTCATATGTCTCTCGTGTGGCTTAATTAAAGCTCTGAAGGCTGCAATTGGGCCATGCGCATGTACAATGTATGTATTACAGTACTCAGCTTGGTAATGGATGAGATGGCAGATCTGCGCTTATAGACCGGCGTGTATACCACCACGGCATTCGATGCGAATGTCGCTGGCAGTAGACCGCGGGCCTGTATCCACATATCAGCAGCATAGTACCACGTGGGCTTCATAACGCAAGGCGCCAAGCGGTACGAACTCCGCGTGTAGGCTTATGCATATCTTACAACCCATTACCAACCTGAAACTATATCTGGATGGATGTGTTTTAAATAAAGATCGTATCGGGCCTATCCAGGTACAGACTGATATTTTTAGGGAGTGCTTGTACAGGAATATGGACATACCAATAGAAGCTAGTAGGACAGGAAATATGACCTCAGATGGCTCATGGGGGGGAAGGGGAGGAAGTCTGCTGACCTCAGAAGACTCATGGGGGAGGACCAGTGATAGATAATAGGAAAGGCTATGCTCCAATTGGAATATACATCCTGTGTATAGGCACTCCCCATTGCATTGTTTGGTGGGAGGGGATTGACTTTATTCATGTGGGGGGCATGTGTGTATTTTTAATAAAACAGAGAGCTGAGTCTAAAACCAGCCCTTATGTGAGTTGCAACACCATCCTGAGAGTGTCGTTTGATCATTCTAGGGTAACAGAGCTCTAATTCCCCCACATCTCAACAGAACCAAAGTATTTGGATGGGCAGGAATCGTGTAGTTTGGCTGCAGTCGTGGTAAGCGAGATTCGCACAGCTTTATGGGGGATTTCTGCGCATCCAACTGCGAGTACTCACGGTAAGGAGAAATTCGTTAAAGCGAATTTCCAAGACAGTTTGGCGAGCCTGGTGGATACTAACGCGTATTCTTGCATATAGCTAACCAAGAACGGGGGGGAATAGCCATCATGAACTAGCAAAAAGTATGCCGGCACATTTCAGGTCTCTCTGCCATTAAGAGGATCGCTTTTTGCGTGTTCGTGTGGCTGATTTCGCTCTCTGTTAGCTAACAAGAATTACCGCTTGGCAAGGACCTAGTTTTTTTTGTCCTAAACTCTTGATTTGTGGGTGAAAGACGAGGGTTTGTCTCTGCGGAGAGCAGCAGAGGGGGTGGGTTTGGTTGGCTGGATTTGGTCAAGTTTAAAAATCTTCCAACCAAAAATTAAACGGGTATATGTTTTAGCGGGTAAAAGTTGTTGCATAGTGTTAGGTAAGTATTTGCGGGTTGTAGGTACTGTGGTGATTGCTCTACTACCCCCCTCCACGTGAGGTAATTATTACAGTGCTGAAAGGTTAGGTTAATTGTTAACTGCTGTAAGATCTCTGTGTGTATGTAGTCTGTGCAATGTTTTGTGGTACTACTGCTCCCAGCAAGCATGCAGCAGGGGGTCCTTTCTGTTACATGTGCATGTTAGTGTGATATGTTG
Source organism: Staurois parvus (assembly GCA_951230385.1). Lineage (NCBI taxonomy): Eukaryota > Metazoa > Chordata > Amphibia > Anura > Ranidae > Staurois > Staurois parvus. The sequence goes on along the minus strand of CATNWA010011174.1, from coordinate 17,653 downwards.
GTGTGTTTATGTCCGTTCTGTGATTGTGCCAAATTGTGTTGTATGTGTACTTCATATTGTTGTGTAATTGTCCAGTGTATGTTCTGTCCAAAAGTCTGTTTTATGTAAGAGGTTAGAGGCAATTTTGAGGCTAGAATCTGCCATGTGCTCCTCTGTGGGGGGGCCATTCTAGTGTTACCATGTGCTTCCCTGTGGGGGGTAATTCTAGTATCTGCCATGTGCTCCTCTGTGGGGGGTCATCTTCTTGACTAACCACATGGACTCCTTTTGTTTGGTGGCCATTTTTGTTGGCTACCATGTGCTTTCCCTGTTGGTGGCCATTTTGTTGACTACCATATGTGCAGTAATCTCTATGCAATGTGTATGCAGTTTCTTATATGCATTTGAGCCATATTGTGTTTTTAATCCAAATTTTTTACAGTTTCATTTGTTTGCTTTTACAGTTTGAAAAAATTTATTTGCAACCCCCACCAAATTTAAAGTGTTTTTTGGCAGTTTGACATTGCTTTTGATCATTCAGTCATCTTGCTTACATTTACATTAAAGAGGCACTTGTAGGTCAGACAAATATAACATAACAGTTTGTATAATGAAATAACCACAAATGTCTTTTTTTCTGTGCTCACAGCATTATCAGTTTTATTCAACCCCCAAGTGACATTCAATCTTAGTACTTAGTACAGCATCCTTTTACAGTTATAACAGCTTTTAAACGTGAAGCATAGCTTGACACAAGTGTCTTGCAGCGATCTACGGGTATCTTCGCCCATTCTTCATGGGCAAAGGCCTCCAGTTCAGTCACATTCTTAGGCTTGCGCACTGCAACTGCTTTCTTTAAGTCCCACCAGAGGTTCTCAATCGGATTTAAGTCTGGTGACTGCGATGGCCACTCCAAAATGTTCCAGCCTTTCCTCTGCAACCATGCTCTAGTGGACTTGGAGGTATGCTTGGGATCATTGTCCTGTTGAAAGGTCCAACGTCTCCCAAGCCTCAGGTGTGTGTACGGACTGCATCACGTTTCCATCCAATATCTCCTGGTACTGAAGAGAATTCATGGTACCTTGCACACGCTGAAGCTTCCCTGTACCTGCAGAAGCAAAACAGCCCCAAAGCATGATTGACCCTCCACCATGCTTCACAGTAGGCAAGGTGTTCTTTTCATCATAGGCCTTGTTCTTCCTCCTCCAAACATAGCGTTGATCCATGGGCCCAAACAGTTCTAATTTTGTTTCATCAGTCCACAGAACACTATCCCACAACTTTTGTGGTTTGTCCACATGGCTTTTGGCATACTGCAGTCGACTCTTCTTATTCTTTGGAGACAGCAAGGGGGTACGCCTGGGAGTTCTGGCACGGAGGCCTTCATTACGCAGTGTGCGTCTTATTGTCTGGGCTGAAACTTCTGTACCCACATCTGACAAATCTTTTCTCAGTTCCTCAGCAGTCACACGGGGACTTCTCTCCACTCTACGCTTCAGGTAGCGCACAGCAGTCGAAGTCAGCATCTTCTTTCTGCCACGACCAGGTAGCGTTTCAACAGTGCCCTTTGCCTTGAATTTGCGAATGATGCTTCCTAAGGTGTCTCTTGGTATGTTTAACATCTTTGCAATCTTCTTATAGCCATTGCCCTTCCTGTGAAGAGAAATCACCTCTTCTCTTGTCTTCCTGGACCATTCTCTTGCCTTCACCATGTTTGTAACCACACCAGTAAATGTCTAGAAGGAGCTGAGTATCACAGTCATTTTAAAGCTGCCTAATTGGTGCTTATTATGCTTGATTGCTGCTCGGTGACATCCACAGGTGTTTTCAATACCTGATGGAAAGCACCTGTATGAACCTCTGTTCTTCAGAGTGGTAGTCTTTAAGGGGTTGAATAATTGTGGCAATGAAGAAACCACATAAGAACCATTTACTACTGTATTACATAAACAATTGATGTCATTTTAGTTGCATTTGGGTAGTTAAACGTCCTTGTAGGATTTGATTCTGAATACAATTCCAAATTGTAACACCAAATGTACACTATAGTCCCTAAACCCCTTTACAGCATTGGGGGTTGAATAATTTTGGTCACAACAAAAAAGTCTTTAACATTTAAATTGAAATGCGTATTGCCAGCCAATTTAAAGTGTGTTAACGAGTTTTCCCTTCACGTGTTTCCACATTTAGTGAGCGCGGTGAAGTCTGAGTTTTTGCACATAGATTTCTTGTATAGTGATTATGTTTTTTTCTTGTGTTTTTTCCTGTTAAAAGTAGTTCCTTATTGTAAAAGCGGGTTTGTTGCTTTTAAGCTGCTGTGTCACGTGTTTCGCGTCCAGCAAAGACTTTTTGTGTAAACGGTTTTTAGGTGGTTGCAGCGAAAATTGCGTGTGTAACGTGGATCGTTTAGCGGTGCTGATAGGAGTGAAATTTGCGTCAGCAACAAGGTTACTTTTGGTGCAGTTTTTCGGTTTACCTCTGTGTAATTGTTTTTTGCTGTGAAACGTCCCGTGTTTTTCATAAGGATCCACTTTGTCCTTTTTAACAGTTTTTTCAGGTTGAAAAAGGGTTTTTTTTTGATGTGTGTATTAGGAAAGTTTTTTTTCTTTACACACAAATTTCCTAAAGGTCAGTTAGCAGGTTTTGGGCCAACCAGTGACCCCTAAGTAACATCCAAGAACCCCCTCTTTTTGTTTTGACTTGTGTTAGCTACTGTGTGCTGGGAGAGAAAAGCCACTTTCATCATTGTGCGGTGTGGCCTGCCAAACACAGTGGGTGATGAGAACCACATAAATTACGCTGTGGGAGTGGGCGGTCCAGGGAAGTAACACTTAGCCTGGTTACCACAACACTTCGGGTGGTCAGGATTCACATAAATTGCGCTGTGGGAGTGGGAGGTGTGTGCTCTCAGTCTGACCGCCACTTGATGCGCTTCGGTGTGATCGATAAGTATCACATAAAATTACGCTGTGCTGGGAAAGTGGTGGAATCAGGCCTCTCGGTAGGATCCCACCGAGTGCTCCAGGGGGTCAGGTACCCGGACGCGGGATATATACCAGTGACTAGTCACGATGGGCAGTAGTCAGTCCATGAAGAGAGAGGGGGGGACCAGCCCTCTTCAGGGTAAGGACAGCTGCACAACTGATGAAGGTGAGTTTGGGGGGGGGAAGTCTACAGAACCCCTCAAAAGGTGGAATAAATGGTCGAAGGGTACCAGATGGGAAATTCCCCGGGAAGGTACATTTGACGCATGGAGGTGGGAAAAATTCATCTCTGAATTTGAACCACGGATGCAGGCGTCAGAACTAGAGATCGCACAGCTATGGCTTCACAGGTCAATCCCGATTAGGGAAGCAGGGCATACATAAACTGGTGTCTGTCCGGAAGAACCAGGTGATGTATACCTGGCCTCCAGAGGGAATAAAACAGGAGGATCCGGTGTCAGAGGTGGAGAAGCTCTTTCAGGGCTGACTCTACTAAGGCAGGCAGGATCAGGGTCTGCTGGGGTTCCCCAACAACCAACAGTGGCTGAGATAAGTATAACTGCACCTGTCTCTTCTGTTAGTGACGTCACTCTTGACATACCTTCTGTGTCTTCTGTATCTATGCCTCAGCCTCTACCTCTACCTCTCCCTTCTTCCTGCTTCACCCCAGCTCCTTCTGTTTCCAACTATGAAGCCTACTCAACAACCGATTTGCAGACTATCTGTGAATCAAGGGGAATAGACACCCGGTTAAGAAACAGGGCGGATTGCATCAAAGCGCTACGAACCACTGATCAGACCCCTGCCCCCCAGCTATACCCTGATCTGAGGGACCTCAAACCTGAAGGTGCAGTAAGCGAGGTGGTTAATCTAAGCCCACCGATGAAGCTGGGTCAGCCCTTGCACTCTTCCCGGACCGAGGCCTATCCAGTCAGGGTGCAGCAATTTGAAGGTCCTCCCAATGCACGGGGGGAACGGACTTTAGGGGAACGGGTAGTTTGGCATGTCCCCTTCACCCCGGCAGAGATCCGCACTATTCTGGCTGAGCTCCCGGACTATCGAGTCAATCCGAGAGGATTTGCTCGAATGTTTGGACAAAACCAGTTCAGCTATGGTATGAGCGGGTCAGATTGTGCGCAGATCCTGCGGGCTAAGGTGGGCATGGAAGTGGCCAGTACAGTGATTGCAGGGTGCTCTATAACCACGCATGAGGAGATGACTTCAGGGGGCAAAGAGTTCTGTACACAGCTAAAGGCAAAGCTTCCAGAAATGTATGGTGCTACCTCTACTACGGACATGATGAAGCTCACCCAGGGTCCTAATGAGGAAAGCGCCTGCTTCTGGCGCCGTCTCAAGCAGACGGCACTGGATGCGGATCTGGAAGTTGGACCTGATGCTCCAACTGAAGGGGTAAAGGTGACCGCGACGCACATTCTGTTGCGGGCCAAATTTTTGGAAGGCATCAATATTAAAATTCGGGAAAGGCTGGTTCTGGCCCGACCCGAATATAATGAGATGTCTATCCCTGCTATCCTTTCCACTCTTGCGGCAATAGAGAGGGAAATGGATAGAAGAAAACAAGACAAGGCCAAAGTTCTTATGTCCCAGACCCCACACGAAAAACCAAGGGATCTGGGTCACAGGAAGGATAGGCCCCCACCCAGGTGCTTCCAGTGCCACCAAACGGGGCACATGAGGAGGAGCTGTCCCCAATTACCTAAAGGTCGGTGGCAGTTCATTCCTGATGAGTCCTCCGCCCCTATGACCACCATGGTAAGTAACTCCTATGAATTCCTCATAGGAAGTTGACAAATCGGTGTCGGCCCAGATCCATCTTTTTCTAGAGGAATTAAAATATCCCCTCCCTTGCCTCACCGACACCAGTGCAGCAAGAACGGTCCTGCGAAAACAGGACATCCAAGGCAAGGTACCCCTCTCAGGGGAAAGCCCTCCTAACCCCTACTAACCTCACTATCAAACGATGCACTATTCTTAACCCAGCTTCTCTTCTTCCTGTGTCGGAAGATGAGAAGGGGGGGGAGGACAGCAATGACAGTGCTGAATTTTGCAACACGACTAACAATACTAACACCTCTTCTGCTAACATGTCTTCTTTGTCCACTACTAATCTCTCTTCCAAAGGACACGACTGCATTTCTTTGGTGGAACTGGAGTCAGCGGCGACACACCCCATATCACCCCGAGAGTAGCGGTAAGGTTGAACGTCTTCCGATACCCAAAAACCTTGGCCTGAGTGTCTCCCCATTGCCCCCTATTCCATCCGGAATGCCCCTCGGCAACCACATGGGCTGTCACCCTACGAGGTGTTGTTTGGGGGACCTCCCAAAACAGGGTTGTACTTTCCTCAACAGTTGTCGTCTTTGCATTCACAGCTTACAGGTTATGTGCAATCTCTGCAACGGGAGCTGCAGAAGATACACCATCGGGTTCGCGAATCGCTCCCCGATCCAAATGCAATAACAGGTGTTCTTTCTATTGAGCCCAGGTGATTGGGTCGTCGTCCTAAAGAAACATCAAAGAACCGGACTCGAGCCACGGTTCACCGGACCATACCAAGTCCAGCTGACGACACCTACCTCACTCAAACTCGAGGGACGAGACAACTGGGTGCACGCAAGCCACTGCAAGAAGCTTTTCAGCTACACCAGAGAATGAGGGGTGTCATTTTCCTTTTTCTTTTTGTTTGTATGTCTTACATGTGTGTGAACGGAGGAAAAGACGGCAGATACCCCAACCTTTTATTTAAAATGCACCTGCGTTTAGCCAGAACCGCCAACAAAACCAACTGTTGGGTATGCTCTAAGCCCCCACCCAGTCATCACATGTCCGCAATGGCCGCTGTTCATGCCCTATATGACATCCGCGTCGGCATGAAAAAGCAAGGGACCCCTGGTCAGCCCCCACGTAGACATTTGTCGGTAGAACTTAATGACACATTTTTAGCAGGTAACATCAGTTTTAGCACCAATATTAGCTCTAGCTCCTGTAGGCCCTCGTCAGTCCATTATGGGTAACTGGGCAGCTAGGCAGCCCTCAGGTGTGCTTTAACATCAGCTTTGGCACAGGTAACAAGTTTGTTGGGACTACCACCTGCGAGGGAGGTATAACTGTCAATCTGACTAACCAGACTTCCCTTCTGAGTAACCACACTGACCGACCAGACCACGTGTGTTGGAAGGACGGATGTGATGTGCAGACTGAGGGAGCAATCCCCCAGTCTGTGCAACTGTTGCTCAGTGCCAGAGGCCGAACGAGGAACTCCTCCTGCTCTGCTCTGACAGGTCCATACTATTTTCTGTGTGGTTCGGCAGCCTATAGAACATTTCCCCAGAACGCGAAAGGTTCGTGTGCCCTCATAAAGCTAGTCCCCCGCATCCTATGTAGTGATGGACCATGAAGAGTTGATGGTCCACAAGAAGGTAAGGATGGCAGGGAGAGTTCGCAGGGAGCTGTTCTCTGAGGGCGACCAGGCATGGGCTTGGTTCCCCTCATGGACAGGATGGGGAATAGAACTTATGAAGCGCCTGAACAATTTTTTCTGTCATCGTGGATAGTATGTTTAACGAGACCGTAGAGGCTGTCAGAGAAATTGCCCAAGAACAACGGCAGATGGGAATTTTAGTGCTTCAGGAGAAGATGGCCCTTGATTATCTTTTAGCCGCCAAAGGGGGGTTCTGTGAGTTCATCGGAGAGGATTGTTGTACTTGGATAGAAGACACCGATGACAAGGTCCAGGCCCATATGGACAAAGTTAGTGAACTACAGGGAAAAGCTAGAGCTATAGCTAGTGAGGGTTGGAATCCGTTCAAGGGTTTGGGAGGATTGGGAGATTTCCTGTTCTCCATCGGATCTTGGTTGAAGGAAGTGGGAGTGTATGTCCTGATGCTTCTCTTTTTCATCTGCCTTTTATATGCCGCGGTGAGATGTTCCTGTTGCCTCATCGACCGTGTAAGCCAAGCTCTGGCAGACGACCACATCTCCATGCCCGCTCCTGGGATCCCACTCCAACCACTGATCGGAGGAAGACCTCACCAACCATCCACCTTCTCTACAGATTACGTCCTGGCTTCCCTCTAATTTATCTCTCTGAAGACCACATTCTCCAAGACCTTCAAGCAAGCTTCAAGCCTCATCATGGTTTGTGTCTCTGCGATTTGGAAAACCATGTCTGGGTCGAGACCAGCCTTGTGTGGCCCCGTCTGCAGGGGCAATTTGAGAATCTATTGCTGGATCTCCCCAGACCACCGTGGGATCACAAGCCTTATTCATACCACAAGTCTGTTTGTGGTTTTTGCAAGAGCCTTCCTGTAGTGAAGGTTCCAACGCTCTTGAGGATCATTGCTTCAATCAAGCCTGTTTGCGTCGAGTCTGCGTCGGGTCTTGTTGTTTCAGGTACCCCGTGGAGCTTTATTCTCAGGGACAACTACAGGAACTCTTTGAAGTTTGAGACTACACCCATCAAGCTGAAGAAGATCAAGAAGGGACACGAGGAGAATATGATAAAACAGGAGGGAATGTCATGGAAATTTTGTATTGTTGGTCGAAACTTTAAAATGTGTCATATATTCGTGTTATTCATATGTCTCTCGTGTAGGCTTAATTAAAGCTCTGAAGGCTGCAATTGGGCCATGCGCATGTACAATGTATGTATTACAGTACTCAGCTTGGTAATGGATGAGATGGCAGATCTGCGCTTATAGACCGGCGTGTATACCACCACGGCATTCGATGCGAATGTCGCTGTCAGTAGACCGCGGGCCTGTATCCACATATCAGCAGCATAGTACCACGTGGGCTTCATAACGCAAGGCGCCAAGCGGTACGAACTCCGCGTGTAGGCTTATGCATATCTTACAACCCATTACCAACCTGAAACTGTATCTGGATGGATGTGTTTTAATAAAGATCGTATCGGCCCTATCCAGGTACAGACTGATATTTTTAGGGAGTGCTTGTACAGGGAATGGACATATCACGGTAAGGAGAAATTCATTAAAGCGAATTTCCAAGACAGTGGTGAGTAATTATTCTCTAGAGGCTTCTGAGTGGGGGTAATGGAAGTACCCTAAAGTGATCCACGACGGCAGAAGTGCTGATCTCCAGGGGATAAGGATCCAGATTGATCCTGAAAGCTGTTTGGCCCTTAGGGGTCAGTGTAAGGAGGTGAGGAGGCAATCTAGCCATAGGAGGGGAAGAGTGGCACTGCTGTGGAACAAGAACACATTTGCTTTGCACAAATTTTTTTGCATATTTTTTGCACATTTTTTTGCACATTGCATGTATTTACCATTAGTATCTATGGACATTTTTGTTGGATTTTTATGATTACTATATAAAGTGTGGTCACGTCACTACACTTGGAGCACTGTAAAATAATTATTATTTTTAATGAGAACTTGTTTATTTTTCATATATATTTGTTTGATTATGTGGGCACGAAGGGATAGGGATTAATATAGAGTGGCACTTATAAATAAGGATATTTCACTTAATGATTTGAGTTTGATTTAATGTGTGTCACTATTGCATGTGAGCACAGTTATTTTAGTATTTAAGTTAGGTTTGAGCGCTGCACTATATATATATTTTTAATATTTACACTGTTTGGGTAGCAGGTTAAGTGTTGGCAGCTTATAGGTGTATTTCCCTTTTGCGCAGGAGGATCTCTGTTTGAATAATAATAGTGCAGCGCTACAACATACAATACAATAAATACTTAAATAAGTACTATGAGATAAATAAATCCATAAATATATAAAACATGCAAAAAAAAAAAAACCCCAAAAAAAAACAGTAATACGGTGATAAGATCCAATACGGATCTATTTAGTGCCAAACAACTCTAAAGTGCCCAATTATGTGTTGTGAGGTCCTCTCCAGGGCCTCTTAAAGTGCAATTAAATAATTCAACATAAGTGACCAATAATCTCTACTCAAACAAAATATATTTATAATTAATTTCAAACAACCCCTGAACCCCCTACAAATGTAAGATATCCGTGAATCCCCTATTATGGGACAATAAATTCCACACAAAGTGACTCGTGCTTAAAATAGCATACATCAATAAATACATATATAAAAAAAATTATATATAAATACAGTGACCAAAAAATAAAAAAAATGTTAAAAAATAAAATATAAATCTCTATATGTGCAACAATCTTATATGAATCGTGCTCCAATAAAATTCCATGCAGGGTGATATAAAGTGATCATGTGTTCACACCAGCTTCACGAATCCTCAGTGGCTAAAATGCCCCCTCACCTCCTTTTAGCGACCCACTGGGCCACCTCGCTTTCAGGATCACTCCAGGATCCTTCACAGGCAGTATCTGGTTACTGTATGATATCCAACTGTAATCCCCCTCTCTGGTGGCACTTATGCTTCTCCAGTCCTCTCCCGATATAACTTTCTGCTACATAGTAGCCACTCTTGGTAGGATCTGGAGAGTTCCACTCTGATCATTGCACCGGATCCGGGATGATGTCTGGAGGATGTGCTCTGCTCTGGGCTCTGCCTGCACCAGGGATGTGTGCGCACGCAAACTTTACAAACTGCACAAATGCAGTCGGGCAAGTACCGTTCTCTTGGCAACCACCAAACCCAGACACGTCCATCGGATTGCCCGACAGAGAAGTGTGAATCGTCACTCCAGAGAAACACAGCTCCACTGCTCTAGAGTCCAGCGGTGACGCGCTTTACCTCACTGCATTGCACTTGGTTATGTAAGGCTTGGATGCAGCTGCTCAGCCATGGAAACCCCATTCCAGGAAGCTCTCTATGCACTGTTGTTGTGCTAACCTGAAGGCCACATGAAGTTTGGAGGTATTTAGCTATTGACTCTGCAGACAGTTGGTGACTTTTGAGCACTGTGCGCTTCAGCATACCCTGACCATGCTCTGTCATTTAACGCAGCCTACTATTTTGTGGCTGAGTTGCTGTTGTTCCCAGTTGCTTCTACTTTGTTATAATACCACAGCTGATTGTGAAATATTTAGTAGCAAAGAAATTCCACCCCAAACTCACTCATCCATGTCTTTATGGCCCTTGCTTGGGCAGCCAGCAATACAATAGGTAGGAAATTAGATGCGTTATTTATATCACTATGCCTGAAGATTCTCCTTGGATTTCGGACCCCTCCAAAAAGGAATCATTTTGAAGCTGTTTTTGTACTGTCCTGGCATTTTAGAGCCTCAAGAAACAAGGAAGGGAATTGGGAACATCAGGATTGATAAATTTTCAAATACACTATATTGCCAAAAGTATTGGGACGCTTTCATTTTCACGCACATGAACTTTAATGGTATCCCAGTCTTAGTCCGTAGGGTTTAATATTGAGTTGTCCCACCCCTTGCAGCTATAACAGCTTCAACTCCTCTGGGAAAGGCTGTCCACAAGGTTTAGGAGTGTGTCTATGGGAATTTTTGACCATCCTTCAAGAAGCGCATTTGTGAGGTCAGGCACTGATGTCGGACGAGAAGGCCTGGCTCACAGTCTCAGCTCAAATTCATCCCAAAGGTGCAGGCCGGTCAAGTTCCTCCACCCCAAACTCGATCATCCATGTCTTTATGGACCTTGTTTTGTGCACTGGTGCACAGTCATGTTGGAACAGGAAGGGGGCCATCCCCAAACTGTTCCCACAAAGTTGGGGAAAATAAATTGTCCAAAATGTCTTGGTATGCTGACACCTTAAGAGTTTCCTTCACTGGAACTAAGGGCCAAGTCCAACCCCCTGAACAATAACCATACACCATAATCCCCCCTCCACCAAACTTTACACTTGGCACAATGCAGTCAGGCAAGTACAGTTCTCCTGCCAACTGCCAAACCCAGACACGTCCATTAGATTGCCAGGGAGAAAAGCGTGACCCCCGACTCTGTCATTTTACATAGCCTACCACTTTGTCGCTGAGTTGCTGTTGTTCCCAGTTGCTTCCACTTTCTTTATAAAAACACTAACAGTTAACTGTGGAATATTTAGTAGCAAGGAAATCTCATGGATGTAATTATTGGGACAGATGGCAACCTATCACGGTACCACGCTTGAATTCACTGAGCTCCTGAGGGTGACCCATTCTTTCACAAATGTTTGTAGAAGCAGTCTGCATGCCTAGGTGCTTGATTTTATATATTTGTGGCCATGGAGTTGCCACAAAAACAAGTTATGACCAGTCGAGGTACAGACTCACTACTGAAGGTACCCCCCGTGGTATCTGGCAACCAAGCAGTTGGTAGCAGATCCTTTAATTCCTGTAAGATGTGAGGCAGGGCCTCCATGGATCAAATTGTTTTTTCAGCACATTCCAATAATTGGCGTGGGACCTGGGGAATTTGTATGCCCAGTCAACGCCTCAAACTCATTTTTCTCAAACCATACTTAAACCATCTTTACAGCGTGGCAGGGCACATTATCCTTTCCCCCCCCCATGGGAAAAGATACCCCTTCATGGAAATGGTATTCCCTGATGGCAGTGGAATACCATTTCCATGAAGGGGTGTGTTTTCCCAGCAGAACATTTCCTAAAGCATCACACTACCTCCGCCGGCTTGCCTTCTTCTCACACTGCATTTTGTGCCATCTCCCACGTAAGTGACACACAATTATCAGACCAAGCCACTTTCTTCCATTGCTCCCTGGTCCAGTTCTGATGCTCATTGTAGGCACCTTTGACTGTAAAACATGGGTCAGCGTAGGCACCCGGACAAGTCTGCAGCTACGCAGCTCCATGCGCATTGCGATGCAATGTGTGCTCTGATACCTTACTATCAGAAACAACATTAACTTTTTCAGCAATTTGAGCTTCAGTAGCTCTTCTATTGAATTGGACTATGCAGGCCAGCCTTTGCTCCACACACATGCATCAAAGAGCTTTGCCCACATCATGACCCTATTGCTGGTTTTCCTTCCTTGGACTACTTTTGGTAGGTCTTGACCACTGCAGACCAGGAACATCTCACAAGGTAGAGACAAGGTCAAGTTCAATATTTTTTGGAAAAGGTAAAAATTTACAATCAACCTAAGATCTGGAAAGAAACATGGTCATAAGGGTGGTCATAAGGGTGTGGTCATAAGGGTGGTCATAAGGGTGGTTATAGTGGGGCTCCAGGGGACCCTGCAAGGCAAGAAAGACACCCTAAAAAAAGAAAATAGAGCAATTTTAAAGATAAACTGCAGAGAAGAGACAGTGAAAACAGAAGGAAAACAGCAAACATAGCAAGTACAGAAGTACTGTATGCTGCTGTATTTCATTTTACAAACTAAGGGGTTTGATATTACACAAAAAAACATGTTTGTTATCTCATAAATGACATTAATATTTTGCGAGAGCAAAAAAGGAAACAAGCTTGCCTGATTTTACAAATAGGACTGTGACTTGATAAATATTTGTTCTCCTGCCACATAACATTTACTGTTAATGTTTCCCTAAATGAAAAGATTTGACACAATGAATTATATGGTAGAGTGTAATTTTAAAATTACAATCTCAAAATACATTATTTAAAGTGATTGCAAGGGCAATTTTTTTTAATTTTTAAAAATAACAAACATGGCATACTTACCTGCTCTGTGCAATGGTTTTGCACAGAGAAGCCCCGATCCTCCTCTTGCTGCTTGCTCTGGGGCACTCCCTCCTCACTGACTGATTGACAGCAGCGCAAACACCAACATCTCTGAGCTAATGAGGAGGGAGAAAGCTGAGACAGCCTCTGCTTTCATGCACATCGGTGGACTGAGATCGGGCTCAGGTAAGTATAAGGGAGGGCTGTATGCAGAAGGTTTTTTACCTTAATGCATAGAATGCATGAACACAAACAACCTTCTGCCTTTACAATCAAAGCTGGACAGATACATTAATCCTACAATAAGACATACTTTTTAATGCTAAAGGAATTACAGCTATGTTCTCACAGAGAAAGCCAAGTAATTGAAGTAACATTCTGTTCCATCTGGTATCACTCTTGTTACAAACACTGATCATTTCTGCCAAGAAAAATATAGGCTCAATACAATATTCCCTGGATTCGAACAAGATATTGTAACACCAGAATCACATGAGAAAACACAGATGAGTGTTATAGCATTAGAAGCTATAAACTTCAAACTCCTATAGGTAACAGAGAATATGCTATGCAATAAAGGCCATTAAAAACTCAGGATAAGTAAAACCAAGTAAAACCACGTACCATACCAAAAATGTTCTGCAGAGGTCTTTTTCCAACTTCAACCATTTAACCACTTGCCCTCCAGAGGATATACCCCCCTTCCTGACCAGACCATTGTTTGTGATAAGGTGCTGCATTACTTTAACTGACAACTGCTCAGTCATGCAACGCTGTACATAAATTAAATTTATGTCCTTTTTTTTTTCCCCATAAACAGAGCTTTCTTTCGGTGGTATTTGATCACCTGTGCAGTTATTTTTTGTGGTATAAACAAAAAAATACCGACAATTAAAAAAGACAAAAAAGAAAACAATATTTTTGACTTTTTACTATAAAACATATCCAGTAAAAAAAATTTAAAAATAAAATGTATTCATAAATTTAGGCCAAAATGTATTCTGCTACATGTCTTTGCTAAAACAAAAATCCCAATATATGTTAATTAATTGGTTTACGTGAAAGTTATACCGTCTACAAATGGCAGTATAGATACTGGAATTTTTATTTTTTATACTAGTAACGGTGGCGATCAGCAACTTATGGCGGGACTAAAGTAGGCTTTCTGACACTGGGTAGGAACTGACTAACTGCCAACTGACATCTCAGCAACACTAATACAGTGATCAGTGCTAATAAAAAAGCACTGACACTGTACTGACACTGGGTAGAAAGGGGTTAACATCTTGGGCGATCAAAGGGTTAACAGTGTGCTGTTTTACATAATGTGCTGTATGTGTTTTACTAGGGATACATGCTGCTGTGTATTTCTCAGCTATGTCCTTGCTGGCAGGAGAGAGACCTTTTGTTGTTTAGACACGGGTCTTTCCCCTGTCAGTTCTACACGGCGATCACCAGGTGCCTGCGGGAAATCTCCAACCGGGACCTGGTGATTGACATGCTTAGCCGCCCCCTACCCGGAAACGCCGCATACGTCTCCTACTCAGAAATGCAAATCACACACACACATATATATATATATATATATATATATATATATATATATATATATATATATATGATTTTGCGCAGCCCCACCCGCACCGCCCTTGTAGCAGTATTTAGTTAAAACTATGCTTTCGGAGGGTTTTTATCAGTTGGGCTGATTTAAAAATGTGAAAAAAAGAAAGAGGCTGTTTGCTCAGTTTATGCATAGCGGATATGGACAGAGCCTACTCTGCTCTATAGGCGGCCAGTTTACACTCACCTAGACGGAGGGGGAAGGGTACTTTTCGTCTTTTTTTTTTTAGAGGACCCGGACAGGAGGTAGGCGGGTGTAAGTGGACACAAGTCCGTTTACACCCGCCAGTCCATAGGGATAAATGGACCATCTGATCAGGTCTGACTTAAAAACGGACAGGTGGACCTGATCGGATTAGGGGCCTAATGATAATAGTTTATTTTAATTAATTAGTACACATTTTTAATTTTCTACAGAAAAAAAATATCTGACACTTTTTTTTTTTTTTTCTTTTACACTGAGAAAAACGAAGGAAAACCCTAGTTTTAAACCTGGCCTAAAAATGCCCAAGATAACAATAATGCTAGGCAGCACAGTGGCTAAATGGCTAGCACTTCCACCTGGCAGTACTAGGGTCGTTGGTTCGAATCCCAACCACGGCACCACCTGCCTGGAGTATGCATTGTTTCTCCCTGTGCCTGCGTGGGTGTCCTCCAAGTACTCCAGTTTCCTTCTACACACACTCCAAACACATGCTGGTAGGTTGGATAAAAGGAAATAAAAACCGAGCGCTGGATAATAATAAAAGCAGCTAGCATGAAAGGCAAACCTCAAAAACGCCTCTAGGGGTAAACATACATAAAAGACTAAACCATGCAGCGCTAAGATAATGTAATGTGCGTCACTTTGCACAGAGACCACATAAGAACATATAAACGCAGCTAGCTAGTAAATGATAATGCAAATGACCAAAATTAAATATAAAAATTAAATATAAGAAATGTTCCAGTAGTTGGATAAGTGTGGATGGTGACATCAGTATCAGAGTTGATATATCAAATGAGTATATCAAATGAAGGAACATAAAGAAATCCGTGACATATGTGTGAGTATGGCTGTAGATTGCACTAACCGGATAGTGCATGGAATAGCGCAGTGGAGTAAAAATGACCTACTCCTGGTCCCTTGGTCTGGAGCCCTGCCGGAGTGCTGGTCGATCGTCTCTGCTGCAGTAGCCGGAACCTATGGCGTACTCTCCAATTCCGGCTTCACCAGGCCTCAGGTCAGATATATGCTCATCAGATGTGATATGGATCCTAAGATGACATCAATCTCTCAGGAGTGCGGTGCGTTTTCCTACGCAGGTGTGTCTCAGGAGGGGGCCCTTTGAAAACGTGCAGTTTCCATGAAACGCGTTAGTAAAAAAAGCTACCAGATATACCATTAATGTCCATACGGTCCACACCTTGAGACAGGCGGCTATCTGTACACTTCCTGGATTTGTGTATTATATCATGTAAGTGCTACATTTGTTTTATTCCACCTAATAAAAAGTTACTACACTATGGGATACCCCGGGGTGGGCGGGGATACCTCTCTTCTGGGTTTATTCCGAGCCCGCCAAAGGTGGTTCCTGCGTATGAAAACGCATGCACTCCTGAGAGATTGACACCTGCGTAGTGAAAACGCACCGCACTCCTGAGAGATTGACGTCATCTTAGGATCCATATCACATCTGATGAGCATATATCTGACCTGAGGGCCTGGTGAAGCCGGAATTGGAGAGTACGCCATAGGTTCCGGCTACTGCAGCAGAGACGACCAGCACTCCGGCAGGGCTCCAGACCAAGGGACCAGGAGTAGGTCATTTTACTCCACTGCGCTATTCCATGCGCTATCCGGTTAGTGCACTCTACAGCCATACTCACACAGATGTCACGGATTTCTTTATGTTACTTCATTTGATATACTCATTTGATATATCAACTCTGATACTGATGTCACCATCCACACTTATCCAACTACTGGAACATTTCTTATATTTAATTTTTATATATTTAATTTTGGTCATTTGCATTATCATTTACTAAGCTAGCTGCGTTATATGTTCTTATGTGGTCTCTGTGCATAGTGACGCACATTACATTATCTTAGCGCTGCATGGTTTAGTCTTTTATACATGCTGGTAGGTTAATTGGCTCCTATCTAAATTGGCCCTAGTATGTGTATGTATGAATGTGAGTTAGGGACCTTAGATTGTACGCCCCTTGAGGGTTAGAGACTGATTATGACTGATTTGAATGTACAATATATATGTATAAAGCGCTGCGTAAAATTGACAGCACTATTTAAGTACTTAAAAAACAGGAATCCGTGCTAGGAATACAATATGCAAAGAAAGTATAGCAGCTGAACACTATTACTCTACTAGGCAATTCAAAATTAAATATACAAAAAATGCAGCGCTTATATAAATTATAGTGATAATAAAAAAATCCAAACATATGAAAATAAAAATAGAAGAAACTGGCTCCCAAAGGCTGTAATGAAAACAGAAGAATTTCCAGTGATAGCTGATGTGTCACCAACCACTCACAAGCAAGGCTTACCAGAACAATATGACTCCCTGTAAAGAGCGTTCAATCACGCATCTGTTGTAAGACAACCAAAAGGGCTAGCAGGCACAATCTTCTTCTGAAACCCACAAGAGAGACATATGAAGGGTTCTCCCTACGGCAAACCTCCGTTGGAGTACCTTTAACCGCTCCAGGTAGGACTCGTGGTATTAGACATGCAAAGGGAATAAATGCTCCACATAGTGTGAATCCTTATTAAAAAACCTTTATTCTTAGATACAAAATGCACTCATGTGGTAGTGGACAAAAACAAACGTGTAAAAACAAGAAGATCACTTCTTTCCAGTTTCAAAGATGGCCACCGGCTGTTCGCGCATGCGTGGTGGCATGTTTACGTGGCTCTGACCTACCCGTTTCATCAGGTGACGTCATCAGGGGCACGCACACACGCCCCCCGCCATGCACCTTATATATGACACAGAGCCCCAGAGGGATTGCTCCCATTGGCTACAAATCACAGGAGAAGATGACAATGCACCTGCCGACTAATCCATCAATTAACATAATAATATGGACTCGATCCAATGCCATCTTCTAGTATTGAAAATACAAATGGCAGGCAATAAGCTAATAATAGTATGATCCACTGATGCACAGATAAAAATTAAAATATCACCAAATGATGGTGATGTAGAAAAGAGAGGGGGGGGCAGGGGAAGGAGGGGAGGAAGGAAGGGAGGGAGAAGGAGGGAAAAGGGAGTCAACAAATTAAAAATGAAATAAAATTATATTAAAACATAGAGTTATGGGTATATCACTTAAAATAATATCACTCCATATTGAACCATCAAAGTAGTAGAATTTGATATTAGCAATCCTCTGTGACTAAGAATCCCACACATTCAGGACTCATATGAAGTACAACAATTATATAATTAAAAAATTTTAAAAAAGGGAAGGGATTCAG